>ONZH01004867.1:0-38286 GCA_900303285.1 Rhinella marina | reverse complement strand
AGTGTCACCTGGACAGTATATACGGATCGGAGCGAATGTGCTGAACTGTGACGCACAGAAAGGTTACACGCAGCTGAGTAAAATGGATTTGTATCACTGAGCTAAAACAACTGAAAAAATAATTTTTTTTTTTATATTTGTTTTTTTATATTTTTTTTTAATTTTGTTTTTTTGGGAACATGACATGCAGGAACTATGGTAGAACTCACTGACACCCTGTTAACGGTGGCTATTTAGTCTGCGACCCAGACAAATGTCGCACAGAGAATTTTCTGGATCAAGCGGTAGATGATATTGGTAGCAAATGACTTGGTTGTATTTTGTGACGTACAGACAGTGTCACCTGGACAGTATATACGGATCGGAGCGAATGTGCTGAACTGTGACACACAGAAAGGTTACACGCAGCTGAGTAAAATGGATTTGTATCACTGAGCTAAAACAACTGAAAAAATAATTTTTTTTTTATATTTGTTTTTTTATATTTTTTTTAAATTTTGTTTTTTTGGGAACGTGACGTGCAGGAACTATGGTAGAACTCACTGACACCCTGTTAACAGTGGCTATTTAGTCTGCGACCCAGACAAATGTCGCACAGAGAATTTTCTGGATCAAGCGATAGATGATATTGGTAGCAAATGACTTGGTTGTATTGTGTGACGTACAGAAAGTGTCACCTGGACAGTATATACGGATCGGAGCGAATGTGCTGAACTGTGACACACAGAAAGGTTACACGCAGCTGAGTAAAATGGATTTGTATCACTGAGCTAAAACAACTGAAAAAATAATTTTTTTTTTTATATTTTGTTTTTTTGGGAACGTGACGTGCAGGAACTATGGTAGGACTGACTGACACCCTGTTAACGGTGACTATTTAGTCTGCGACCCAGACAAATGTCGCACAGAGAATTTTCTGAATCAAGCGGTAGATGATATTGGTAGCAAATGACTTGGTTGTATTGTGTGACGTACAGAAAGTGTCACCTGGACAGTATATACGGATGGGAGCTAGTGTACTGAACTGTGACACACAGAAAGGTTACACGCAGCTGAGTAAAATGGATTTGTATCACTGAGCTAAAACAACTGAAAAAATAATTTTTTTTTATATTTGTTTTTTTATATTTTTTTTTAAATTTTGTTTTTTTGGGAACATGACGTGCAGGAACTATGGTAGAACTCACTGACACCCTGTTAACAGTGGCTATTTAGTCTGCGACCCTGACAAATGTCGCACAGAGAATTTTCTGGATCAAGCGGTAGATGATATTGGTAGCAAATGACTTGGTTGTATTGTGTGACGTACAGAAAGTGTCACCTGGACAGTATATACGGATCGGAGCGAATGTGCTGAACTGTGACACACAGAAAGGTTACACGCAGCTGAGTAAAATGGATTTGTATCACTGAGCTAAAACAACTGAAAAAATAATTTTTTTTTATATTTGTTTTTTTATATTTTTTTTTAAATTTTGTTTTTTTGGGAACATGACATGCAGGAACTATGGTAGAACTCACTGACACCCTGTTAACGGTGGCTATTTAGTCTGCGACCCAGACAAATGTCGCACAGAGAATTTTCTGGATCAAGCGGTAGATGATATTGGTAGCAAATGACTTGATGAAAGCTCCCAAACTAAGAAGGGTGAGTGCACTATATATACATATAAAATGTAACTTTTATTGCGTCATAAATAAAATGGTGTACACACAGGACAATAGTGTCCTCACAAAATGAATAAGCACACAACAAGTAAACAAACAATGATCTCCAATAGGATGGCACTGAGGCTCACCCTCAAGAATCATCAATAACCAATAGTCAATTAGCATGTAACGGTCTTACCGGTTCTGGTCGTCACATGCGATGATGGTTCTGCATGATTCCAGGATACAGACTGTGGAGACCAGAATAGCGGGAGGAGGTTACTAATGTTAACAACACATGTGCGGTAGCGGGCAGTAGCCCTATCCTGACCCTATGAAAATGGGTGAGGGGGCTAATATCTGCCCTACCTGTCTATACGGGACTACCCATGATGGTTGGGAGCCCGTCCGGATACCTCTCCCTCACTCCTGGACCTTACCCTTGTAAAAGCAAAGACACTGCCCACTCCCGACGTGGCACGTTTCTGTCATAAGACTCGTCAGGGGAGTAAAGAAACTTATCAAAGAACTTTTAAACAACTTGTTACCATGAGACTAGTCACGTCCCGTGGTCAAAGGGTTAAGTGAGGGGACTGGGCTTAGTGGCAAGACCGTCCCAAAATTATATACTGCCAGTGGGCTTGTATATCACAAATAGGCTCAGCTATCCATACATTACCAGCAATGGCGACTTGTAATAGAATCACCCATAATAGGGACAGGTATGCTGGTACTGGACTGAACAAACAGACCCTTGGTGCAGGGTGAAGACACTCAGAATAGCCAATAAGTTTACCTGTAGAGTGGCTTTAAATGGATGCGGATCGCGCGATCCGCATCCATTTAAAGCCACTCTACAGGTAAACTTATTGGCTATTCTGAGTGTCTTCACCCTGCACCAAGGGTCTGTTTGTTCAGTCCAGTACCAGCATACCTGTCCCTATTATGGGTGATTCTATTACAAGTCGCCATTGCTGGTAATGTATGGATAGCTGAGCCTATTTGTGATATACAAGCCCACTGGCAGTATATAATTTTGGGACGGTCTTGCCACTAAGCCCAGTCCCCTCACTTAACCCTTTGACCACGGGACGTGACTAGTCTCATGGTAACAAGTTGTTTAAAAGTTCTTTGATAAGTTTCTTTACTCCCCTGACGAGTCTTATGACAGAAACGTGCCACGTCGGGAGTGGGCAGTGTCTTTGCTTTTACAAGGGTAAGGTCCAGGAGTGAGGGAGAGGTATCCGGACGGGCTCCCAACCATCATGGGTAGTCCCGTATAGACAGGTAGGGCAGATATTAGCCCCCTCACCCATTTTCATAGGGTCAGGATAGGGCTACTGCCCGCTACCGCACATGTGTTGTTAACATTAGTAACCTCCTCCCGCTATTCTGGTCTCCACAGTCTGTATCCTGGAATCATGCAGAACCATCATCGCATGTGACGACCAGAACCGGTAAGACCGTTACATGCTAATTGACTATTGGTTATTGATGATTCTTGAGGGTGAGCCTCAGTGCCATCCTATTGGAGATCATTGTTTGTTTACTTGTTGTGTGCTTATTCATTTTGTGAGGACACTATTGTCCTGTGTGTACACCATTTTATTTATGACGCAATAAAAGTTACATTTTATATGTATATATAGTGCACTCACCCTTCTTAGTTTGGGAGCTTTCATTATTTAATACTATAGGGTGCCTAGTAGGGGACCTTTAATAAACCCCTCCCCCCCTCTCTTTTGCTTAGCAAATGACTTGGTTGTATTGTGTGACGTACAGACAGTGTCACCTGGACAGTATATACGGATCGGAGCGAATGTGCTGAACTGTGACACACAGAAAGGTTACACGCAGCTGAGTAAAATGGATTTGTATCACTGAGCTAAAACAACTGAAAAAATAATGTTTTTTTTATATTTGTTTTTTTATATTTTTTTTTACATTTTGTTTTTTTGGGAACATGACGTGCAGGAACTATGGTAGAACTCACTGACACCCTGTTAACAGTGGCTATTTAGTCTGCGACCCAGACAAATGTCGCACAGAGAATTTTCTGGATCAAGCGGTAGATGATATTGGTAGCAAATGACTTGGTTGTATTGTGTGACGTACAGAAAGTGTCACCTGGACAGTATATACGGATCGGAGCGAATGTGCTGAACTGTGACACACAGAAAGGTTACACGCAGCTGAGTAAAATGGATTTGTATCACTGAGCTAAAACAACTGAAAAAATAATTTTTTTTTTATATTTTGTTTTTTTGGGAACGTGACGTGCAGGAACTATGGTAGGACTGACTGACACCCTGTTAACGGTGACTATTTAGTCTGCGACCCAGACAAATGTCGCACAGAGAGTTTTCTGGATCAAGCTGTAGATGATATTGGTAGCAAATGACTTGGTTGTATTCTGTGACGTACAGAAAGTGTCACCTGGACAGTATATATGGATTGGAGTGAGTCAGTGCTGAACTGTGACACACAGAATGGTTCCACACTGCTGTGTGCAATGGATTTGTATCACTGAGATAGAACAATAAAAAAAAAACAGGGTTAGATATGGCGATAGCTGCACTACTAGTGCCAGCCAGCCAAGCCAGGAGACAAAAAAAAAATTCTTGTAGCCCTTAGAAGGGCTGTTGGGTTCTTTGTGGGTGATTCCTGCCTAACTGAGAACTAAATTCAGGCCCTAACACTGTCCCTGAAAGGCAGCAGCTCTATCCCTAACGACATCCAGATGGCATCTGAGCCGAGCGCCGCGGCCAGTCATTAGTATATTCCAGGGTCACCTGATCAGGCCAGCCAACCCCTGCTATCGACATGTAAGGGCCCCACGTGATGCTGGGTGTACTGTAGAGTCTCCTGGCTTGTGATTGGCTGTGTTTATAGGCGCCAAAAAAGACTGATGCGGAAGTTGCCATTTCCTCGAGTATGGCGAGATACTCGTCCGAGCTGCGAGTACTTACGAGTACCCTAATACTCGAACGAGCACCAAGCTCGGACGAGTATGCTCGCTCATCTCTATTCTTTAATTATATAAATGGTAAAAAGTATAAACCTGAAGGTGTCGGCCCCTTACAGAGTAATGAGGGGGGAGTTGCAGAGAGTGATGAGGAGAAAGCAAAGCTACTAAATATCTTTTTCTCCACTATATTCACTGAGGAAAATAAACTGTCAGAATATAAAAGTATGAAATATGAAATGCAGAATATAAAAGTAAATTCCCCATTAAAAGTGCCCTGTCTGACCCAGGAAGAAGTAGAGCTGCGTCTTAAAAAGATTAAAATAGACAAATCGCCAGGACCGGATGGCATACACCCCCGTATCCTAAGAGAATTAAGTAATGTCATCGCCAGACCCTTATTTCTGATATTTAAGGACTCTATACTGACAGGGAGTGTTCCACAGGATTGGCGCATAGCAAATGTGGTACCAATATTCAAAAAGGGTCCAAAAACAGAGCCCGGGAACTATAGGCTGGTAAGTTTAACATCAGTCGTGGGTAAACTGTTTGAGGGTTTTCTAAGAGATGCTATCTTGGAGTACCTCAATGAAAATAAGCAAATTACTCCATATCAGCATGGCTTCATGAGGGATCGGTCATGTCAAACCAATTTAATCAGTTTCTATGAGGAGGTAAGTTCTAGACTGGACCGCAGCAAATCAATGGATGTAGTATATCTGGACTTCTCCAAAGCATTTGGCGCTGTACCACATAAAAGGTTAGTATATAAAATGAGAATGCTTGGCCTGGGAGAAAATGTCTGTATGTGGGTAAGTAACTGGCTCAGTGATAGAAAACAGAGGGTGGTTATTAATGGTACATACTCAGATTGGGTCACTGTAACTAGTGGCATACCACAGGGGTCAGTATTGGGCCCTATTCTCTTCAATATATTTATTAATGATCTTGTAGAAGGCTTGCACAGTAAAATATCAATTTTTGCAGACGACACTAAACTGTGTAAACTAATTAACACAGAAGAGGACAGTACACTGCTACAGATGGATCTGGATAGACTGGAGGCTTGGGCAGAGAAGTGGCAGATGAGGTTTAACACTGACAAATGTAAGGTTATGCATATGGGAAGGAATAATGCAAGTCACCAGTACATACTAAATGGTAAAATATTGGGTAACTCTGACATGGAAAAGGACCTAGGAATTTTAGTGAACAGCAAACTAAGCTGCAGAAACCAGTGTCAGACAGCTGCTGCCAAGGCCAATAAGATAATGGGTTGCATCAAAAGAGGCATAGATGCCTATGATGAGAACATAGTCCTGCCACTTTACAAATCACTAGTCAGACCACACATGGAGTACTGTGTACAGTTCTGGGCTCCTGTGAACAAGGCAGACATAGCAGAGCTGGAGAGGGTTCAGAGGAGGGCAACTAAATTAATAACTGGAATGGGTGGACTACAGTACCCAGAAAGATTATCAAAATTAGGGTTATTCACTTTAGAAAAAAGACGACTGAGGGGAGATCTAATAACTATGTATAAATATATCAGAGGTCAGTACAGAGATCTCTCCCATCATCTATTTATCCCCAGGACTGTGACTGTGACGAGGGGCCATCCTCTGCATCTGGAGGAAAGAAGGTTTGTACACAAACATAGAAGAGGATTCTTTACGGTAAGAGCAATGAGACTATGGAACTCTCTGCCTGAGGAGGTGGTGATGGTAAGTTCACTAAAAGAGTTCAAGAGAGGCCTGGATGTATTTTTGGAGGGTAATAATATTACAGGTTATAGTTACTAGAGAGGAGTAGTTGATCCAGGGAGTAATTCTGATTGCCTGATTGGAGTCGGGAAGGAATTTTTTTCCCTAAAGTGGAGAAAATTGGCTTCTACCTCACATGGGTTTTTTGCCTTCCTCTGGATCAACTTATAGCAAAACAGGCCGAACTGGATGGACCGATGTCTTTTTTTGGCCTTACTATGTTACTATGAAATTAGGCCTGTGTTGTTCATGCAGAGGCACAATGAGTGGATTAAGGATGTTATTCAAGTGTTATGGGCTTGTCACTATACCATTCACAAAGTGTAGGGCAGTTCTGTATTGACTAGACACAACTGGCCACACTGTTACACCAACACCACCAAAGGCTCATCTAGGGACAACAGTGACTGATGCATAGTGCTCTCCTTGACGTCTCCAAAATCGTTGGTGGTCATCATTTCTGCTCAGCGTGAATCAACTTTCATCAGTGAACAGCACTGAGGCCCAATGGTCCATCGTCCTTTGTAGATGCTACCTGGTCCATGCAATGATGCCTGTGTCTGGTGGTGTGGTCAGGTACTCTTGCAGGTCATCTAACATGTAGACCATGCTGATGTAATCAGTTTTGAATGGTATGACATAACACTTGGGTGTCTCTCACCTCCCTTAAATGTGCCTGGAGTTGTGTGGAATTCATCATTCGGTTCCGCTAGGCATTGTTCCCAATTAAACCCATTAGTGCCCATTAGTTAAAATGCCCCAGTAGAGCCCCTAGTAGTTGTATTGCCGTCTATAGTGCCCTATTAGTTAAAATGTCCCAGTATAGTGCCCAGTAGTTAAAATGTCTGGTGTAGTACCCCAGTACTTAATATGCCCTCTACAATGTTCCCAGTAGATAAAATGCCCCCTATGTTGCTCCAGGTATTTAAAATCCCCCACTGCAATAACCCCAGTAGTTAAAATGGCAGCTGTAGTGCCCCAGTAGTTAAAGTGCCCCCACAGTGCCCTAAGTACATAAAATGCCCTACTGTAGTGCCTGCAGTAGTTAAAATGCCCCACTGTAGGGCCCCTAGTATTAATATTTACCACTGTAGTCTCCTCAATACTTAAAATGTCCCTAAAGTGCCTTGGCCCTGTAGTGCTTCAATAGTTATTATCACCTCAGTAGTGGCCCAGAACTATATTTCCACTAACCCCTACAGCACCCCAGTAGTATCTGCACTTTAACAAATGAAACAAACAAAAAAAAAATCAAATACTCACCGCACTGTCACTCCCTTCCACTGTCTTCAATGACAAGAAACAAGACTGATCTGGTTTGTGTTGCTTGAGTGTCAGTGCAGGGAGTTGCAATGACATCATCATAAGCTTCAGGACTGTGTCCTGTTAGAGTGAATGGAGGGGCAGAGTGTATCACTGCTTCGAGGTGGTCACAATGTTCGGGGCTCCTAATGTATATAGGTACCTTCAAAGGAAAATGTTACAGGAAAATATGGTTCCCAGCCAGAGCTTCAGTCCTAGACCACTATGATATAGCATATACTGATATTATTCAATGAGATTCACCCATTGAGTGATATCAGTATGGCCAGAAGCATTGTGTCCCTTGTTAGCATATCATAGGCAGGAAGGGCACAGTCTAAAAGCAGTTGGACAACATTCTCTTGGTCAACAGATTGGGAAGATATTTGGGTAGTCATGGGGTGTGGTCCATGGAGGGGGCTGGGGCACAGGAACATATATCCTGGGTGAAACTTACTACATATAGATATTTGTAGTCTGAAACTGTATTACCAGTAGATTATATATATGCTGTTTATGCATGAGTCTCTATATGTACATGTACTAATGGTCAGGTACTGGATGTGAGTTGGTTAGAAGTGTAGATCCAGTAGACCGTATATTGGTGGACTCTGGATATACTTTATATACATATACATTATTAGCCACATTGCTTAGCATCCAGGGAGGGCAGAAACGGAGGCAACTGTGTGCAGTTGTGTCCTCTATGTATTGTGTTATTTGTAGTGTCTGTATCTTTATGTATAATATTGCTTTGTCATCTCTATGTTATCAGTAAAGTATTTTTCTATATAAGTATCTGCGAGGGTTGTATGTTACTCCTAGGGTATATAAAGGACTGGACAAGGTGTACTTAATACACAGAATAAGCGGGTTATAGGGCAAACAAAGACAATAGTCTAGGAACAGAATAAAAGGGACAGGACACGGAGATAGACATAAATCTCCAATTTCCAATGAGCAAAAATCCCCTTCATCAGAAAACTACAACATATCCCACTTAAACCCATACACCATGTGGTATACATTTTTTTACTGGATATGTTTCTATATCTACTAGAAAAAGAGCACAAACTAATCTTTAAAACAAGTGAGTGCAGAGCGAAATGTCGTCCTCTTTCACCGGACCCCCATAAAGTATTTGAAAAAAAATTGCAGCACTCCAAAGCTGTTAATGCTTTTTATCCTTAGAGTACTGGGATGTTTTCTGCTATATTGTATATAGGAATGAGCAAACCAAACATTTTCAGGTTCAGATTCGGCATTCGGGCGGTGGAGGAATTCCGTTATGGATTCCATTAGAACAGAATATAATGTAATTCTAAGCTGGCATGCAAAATGGAAGCCTTTAAGAAGCATTCCGCTTTGCATTCTGTAAAAATAGAAGTCTATGGGCAGCATAATGAATCCATCTGGTTTCTGTTAAGCAGGACGGAAAACAAAGTGCATTCCTGCATAACGGAAACCAGACGGATCCAAGCAAATGGATCAGGTATTTTCTTTTTTTTTGCATTTTTACACTATTTCTGCTTAAATAGGTTCGCTACCACGAAGCACGAGGAAATTAGGCTTCACAGCGAATCGAATTTATCCTGAAATTTAGATCGAAGTCCACAGAGTCAATTCACTCAACATTAATCATTACCATAATATGGACACATATTAAAAAGGCAGTAAATAGCAAGCATAAGCACTAAGGAGGTATTGAATTCTGTGCCCATTTACCATTATTGCTCCTCTATTATCCTTCTGTTCAGTGCCCTCTTTTTGATCAGTTAACCCTTTATTGCCCTTCTGCTTAGTACTCTCTTTGTGCAGATTGACAATGTATTACCCCCTTAGCACCCTTCAGATACAGAGGGGCACTAAACAGGAAATACATTCAAAATAAGCAGAAAGGGTGCGCTGAAAAGAATGGCATGAAAGGGCCAATAAATGGCAAATATTCCAAAGTGGCACTGAATTCTGTGTCCATTTTCCAGTTAATGCCCAAAGTGACTGACTTACTGCCTGCTGGGCTTTGTGCTTGTGAAAACAGCAGTGTGCACTTGTTCTGATGACATGAATGCAGCAGTGTGCAAGTCTTTTACCTTCACTGTTGTACAAGGTCTCCTCTTCCACTGCAAATCTAAGGTGAGAGAGATATATGTGAGGCAGAGAGGTGCACATAGTAGTTTGCAAAATTCCTGTTGCCTGCTACAGTCTTATGACTGTGTAGCTGTTAAATTGTAGGCAATATCTAAAGGTGTAATTCCTCTTTATCTATAGCTTTGCAGAGAAGACATTGTTCACTGTGTAACATCAAAGAATAAGAAAATGTCATGATTAGGGTGGAGTTACAAATAGCTCCTCAAATACATATAAAATGTTGGCCCAGAGCTATGACTCATACTACTGTAAACTGTAGACATGTGATACAACAAAGAAAGCCACCATGGATGATGTTTGACATTTGAAGGTGATGTACTCTAGGGTCAGTTTCAGGAAGTGTAAACTGGGAAAATTCCCAGGGCTTATTTGCTAAAGGTCTATACTTTGCTTTAGACCCAGGGCCTATTTTAATAAAAAATGCATTGATATACTCACCTCTGCATTTTACTCATCCACTTTTAATGAAAGGCAAAAAATGATAGATAAAATTGGACCAACGAAGAAGGTATGGACAAAAGTTTGATAAGCCTCAATATAAGGGGGTTGAGATGCGAAGAGGTGCTTCAAGTAAACAGAATAGATTTCATGTCTTTTAATAAAAGGCATGAAATTGCTGAAGATGAATGATTATTGCATTATAAGCCTTATACATTGGGTAGATGTTAGACAATTGCTCATTCCTCCACTCCAGCTGTGAAACTCCAGCGGTTGCCCACCCCTGGCCCAGCCCTAGGCCATGTGACTGATGAGCGTGACATCATTTGCCTAGAATGAGACCACAGCACTCACTGGCATGCTGCGGCCTCTTAAATCATCTGATCCTCCACTGATCACACATTGGGGGCCTATCCCGAGGATAGACCATTAATATGAAAATATCAGAAAACCCTTTTAAGTGTAGTCAGAAGGAACAGCTTTCAGGCAACGACTCTCTAGAGCAGGGATGCCCAACCTGTGGCCCTCCAACTGTTGTAAAACTACAACTCCCACCATGCCCTGCTGTAGGCTGATAGCTGTAGGCTGTCCAGGCATGTTGGGAATTGTAGTTTTGCAACAGCTGGAGGGCCACAGGTTGGATATCCCTGACCTAAAGCATATGGGCAGATTATCTGTTCTTAAGGTGACTACATGAATATAGATGAATTTTCGTTGCAATAATTAATGCCTGCAATAAAGGATCAAAGACATTTGATAAAAAATATTGTTTATGTTTGTTAAAAATAAATTGCTCATATGTAAAATGTATTATTAGCCGTAAAAGTAAATGTAGCCTATCCAATACTTACAGCTATAATACAAAACATGTGCCACTACAGTAGAACTTGCGTTAGTAACTATGGTATGTGTATTTATACAATCATTGAACTGCTGGAAATGCCTTCAGCTAATCGTAAGGAGTTTTCAAACCACCAATAGCAATAATATTAATTATGCATTCCATTTACACAGCCTACTGACACTGAAGGATTTGCTCATCATCAGTAAGTTTGCATGCCAATATGAAAATCTCTTTATCTGAGTTATCCCAGCTAGAAGAATACAATAACAGGAAAAGCACTACTTAGGTCTTACTCCAGCAACTCATTTGCTCTTGTAGTTTATATTTTGAAATTCCATAAACAGAATTTTCAGTACACAAAATGCAAATATAGAATTATATTCCCAGATGCAACTAGTCCACACATCACAGCTTAATGGGAATGTAGCAAATGAAGAAAAAGCTAGTGGTCTGGTAAGGAAACACCATTACCATGCAGCTAGAATAAATGTGTGATACAAAGTTATATCCTATTATTAACCCCTCTTTATGTACTATTTTCTGGGTTTGGATGAGAAGCTTGAATGATGCATACATTATATACAGTGATCCCTCAAGATACAATGGCCTCAGGATACAACATTTTCAACATACAATAGTCTTTTCTGACCCATTGTAAGTTGAAACTAGACTCAACATACAATGTCTCAGACTCAGATCCAACCAATCAAGGCTACTTTTCTGGTAAAATAGTTCTATAAGTTAGTTATCAGCTATTCCTTACTGTTATATGTAAGGACTTGTTTTATCTGTCTTAGTTATCTGCTTATTTTTTAAATCTTAATTTTCTGTAATCTTGGATGACATTTTGGGGCTTTGGAACCAATTACTCAACTTACAATGGTTTCAACATACAATGGTTGTCCTGGAACCAATTAATATTGTATCTTGAGGGACTACTGTACTTCAATTAGATGAATGGAGTATTTCCTTTTTAATTTATTCTTGAAAGCTACGGTATTTACTAAAAGGGTCAAAATCATCCAAAAGACTTCTTGAAGACCTTCTTCAGCAACAGCAGCAGCTGCTTTCTAAGGCTCTCTGATGTGCCATTTTTCTTTCCATCTTTGTTCCATTGGTATACCTTATTTATAGCATATAAGTTAAATGCATTTGAGTGGGACAAAAGCAGCTTGTCTGTACGAAAGAAGCAATATATTCATAAAGTAGATTTTGCTGCTTAGATGCTGTGTTGAAGTACTTTGCACTAGCAAATAACCCAGAGGTCACTTCTCTCCATTCTTTCTTATTTCATCTCCTCTATTTACCATTCTCCATTATAGAAAAGCCTTTGTATTTTCTCTGCTGCTTTTATGACCCTTCATTATAAGTGACGTATTTATGGTATCCCTAAGATGTTATATTCTTCATTTCCACTTCTGTTCTCTCATTTGTCTGCTGTGCACTATACTTAATGTTATTCTTTCTACCTCATTACTTCACATTGATTATCTGCATCTCAGGGCTATTGTACGTCACATAAGCCTCTTTTTAACCACTCGCTGAAATTACTGCTGGTTGGGGGTGATGAAGTTTCAAATCTGAGGAGTCTAACAGTGTGATTAAGAAGTGGGAGTATCAATTAGTTTAAAAGAAGATCCTGGAAAGGTACAATGAACAAGAGTAGGTGTAAATGATAAGGTAGTCAGGATTCAAAACATACATACAATGAAATAATGCATAAAGTAACTGTGGGATCTCCCCCTTATGTTTCTCCATTTTTGTATTAATATTATTGTTTTGTTACCTATGCTGAGATTGTAATTTGTACTTTTTGTTATTTTTTTAGGGTGGTTTCAACAATAGCATAGCATTTTCTAAAAGCCACAAAAAATGCTTTACCAAAAACTATGGCCTACATTAACTAGCATGAGGGCAGCTAGATTTTGGCATAAATCCATTCAAATGTTGCAACCTCTAAGTACATATTCTAATGTAGCAAATCATTCCACACTCTGCTCAACTTATACAGCCAACTGTACATCAAAATCAAACTTTGGGCTGCCAGAGGAATTTATTAACTGGGTTATGCTTACTTATGACTCTTTCTACCCTCAATAAAGAAGAAGATTGGTGTTTCTGCCAAGTTCTCTCTCTTCAGGGACATATTGCAGGGGTGCTTTCTGCAACTCCTATCCTTTAGTGATAAAAGTGTTGGCCCTGACAGTAATGATGGCAGTATACTTTCTATAGGTGCCAGTTCAGTCGAACATGTATACAGTATATACTGGAGTATAAGACTACTTTTTAACCCCTTAAAATAATGGCTACAGTGGGGGGTCGTCTTATACGCCGGATATACGGGGGCCGCACTGTGTGAGGTGTTTTTTTTTTCCCCGTCAGCGCGTAGAGAGCCCTGCTCTTAGCATACTGAAGTAGCATACTATTCTCTATATTCTCAGGAGGATTTTGAAGGCTTTTAAAGGGAAACTGTCATGCCAGCAAGACCTGTTACAATATCGCAGCTTACAGTTATGATCACCAGGCACTTGCTCTCTTGTTTGTTTTGCAAAGTTTTAGCTTTACCGTACATGTTTGAAACAACCTTATGTTTATAAGTGACAGTTTTGCTGCTATATACAGTACCTGCATGTCATATGCATTTGAATTAAAATTAACATGTTGAAATCAAAGCAGACTTTTTTTCATTTGGGAGAGGGGTAGTCTTATACAGTGAGTATATACCAAATTCTATATTTTTAGGGCAGAAGTTGGGGGTCGTCTTATACGCCCAGTCGTCTTATACGCCGGCATATACGGTATGTATTCAAGGGGGAGAGAGGATAAAACTGCTGTTAGACACTTTTAGAAGTTTATCTTCAAATTGAACAAAAAGATTAGGCAAAGTGAATATACACTTTGCGTGATCCATCTCTACTCTGACATCATCTGTTGGGGCAGAGTCAGGAATTCCCAACTCGCATTATACTGCTGAATCGACCATAAGGACCTTTAGACATGATCAAGGGATCCAAGGCTTTTAGTACAATGCCAGTCAGGGGAAGATCCTGATATGTGCCACTGACAACATGCTGTTTATTGAAGAAGCAAGTCAATTGTTACCAAAAGCTATGGAATAAATATATGTTTTTGGTGGGCTTGGAGGAAGTTTTCAGGGCTGTACTAATGCTTTTGGAAGATAGTATGGAGGCCACGGATTGTGATATGGATTGGAGAGATTAGAGCTATCAATATATTGGTGTTTATATCTAAAGATATTTATCCAAATTTATAAAAATAAAATAAAATTGAGGCCTCAGAAGACTCTTTCACTTCTGGCTAGGGTTTTGTTGATAAAATGATTTTCCTTCCACAGCTATTGTACAACAGGATATTCTGTCCAGCTCCCCAATATGGCTCCTGAAAGGGATACTTAAAAATTCAGAAGCAATATTCAATGAGTTTTTATTGTTGAAAAAAGAATTAGGCTGTAATTCAGTGTGATTATTTTTGTGGCTGTGCAACTAAAGCTGTACTTGCTAAGTTATGTGGAGGGAATAGTATGTTAGAGGGGTAAGAGAGTGGGTATTGTTCTAATAAGGATATAGGGAAACATTTTCTGATTATGAAAAAACACACGTGGATCCGCGCAACATGCAAGCAGTTTCCAGCACTCGTTAAACGCATGATCTTGTGGTGTCTCACAGCCCCCGCTCACTATTCATATGCCAGTACGGTGTATATCATTATTCTGCGTTGGTATTTGACAGCCTACGTGCCACTCACTGTTCCAATGCCAGTACCTTGCATCTCCACCTAGAGGAGAGGAGCTGAATTTTCTGCCACCAAATCGTCTACATGTGAATGCACTCTTACTGTGCATCAGTATGACAGGCAGGTGACAGGCGTTTCTATTAGGCTCAGCTCACACTTCACTTTTATGATACCTTATCTGAGAGTAGGATTGGCTCCTGATTTTGGCTCACCATACAGTAATTGCTGGAGTTAACTGACCAAATACCTGGTCAGCCTAAGGCTACTTTCACACTAGCGTTTTTTAAATTCCGGTATTGAGTTCCGTCATAGGGGCTCAATACCGAAATAAAACGCTTCAGTTTTGTCCCCATTCATTGTCAATGGGGACAAAACTGAACTGAAGACAACGGAATGCTCCTAAAAGCATTCTGTTCCGTCTTCAGACCGGAGAGCAAACTGCAGCATGCTGCGGTTTGCTCTCCGATCCAGGCATCCGCACCAAGACGGATCCGTCATGACCCCCAATGAAAGTCAACGGGGACGGATCCGTTTGGTGTGACACAATGGTAAACGGATCCGTCCTCCATTGACTTTCAATGGAGTTCATGACGGATCCGTCACCTGCACACATACATACATACACACATACAGACATACACATAAACATACACAGACATATACACATACAAATACACATACATACTTACATGCTCCCGGCAGGTCTCCACAGCGCAGGAGGAGCAGGATGGCGCGCACATAGGATGATTCCCCACAGCGCCCAGCAGAGGGCGCTGTGGGGAATCGTCCTATGTGCACACCGTCCTCCTCCTGTACTGTGCTGCGCGGAGCTGCTGGGAGCATGTAAGTATGTATGTGTCTGTGTGTCTGTACTGTGTGGCATGTGTAGGGCCGGAGAGCGGTTCCGGCCCCACACATATACCTGCGGCAGCACGGATCCGGCGGCACCTTCACCTGCCGGATCCGTGCTGCTGCTAGTGTGAAAGAGGCCTTACAGGTCAATGTTAGTGTCAGGTATAATATACTTAACAGTGCAGTGACCCAAGGTTCTACTATAGAGTGAAAGAGCATCTCCTTTTACACCATCTGCTGATTCCTAAGAGATTGCTAGATAACCGGTTCTGTTAGTTAATGATACAAGTAGTGGCCCCATGACAGAGTGGAGAGGGTGTCAGCAGTAAGATTGTGTTGACCTCACTGTTTATTTTTCCCTTCTTCTGATCCTTCAGGAGAACACCCCCCCCTCTAAAAAAAAAAAACAAAAACAAAAAACAAACAAAAAAACAAACAAACATGAATTCTGTCGTTTGAGCATCCGTCAGTATTTGGTCAGTTTTTTTGCATCAGTATTTGATAATTGGTGGGTCCAAAACAGAGATGACACATGATGGAAATATTTGCATGTCTTCTGTGTTTTGGACCCACTCTTGCATTTGACTTCCAAATCATGAGTTTTTAATTTTAATTTTTTGGTTCTTCTGACAGATCAGAAGATGGGTAAAAAAAATGTTGATGTCAACAAGGCCAAACAGGGATACTAGTGGCCCTGTCACAGAGTGGTGAGGGTGGCAAAAGCAAGAGGAGTCAACATAGTGACCCAGCCACACAGTGGTGAGGGTGGAAACAATATTAGGGGTCAACATAGTGGGCCAGTCACAGAGTGGAGAGGGTGGCAACAGTGAGAGGAGTCAACATAGTGGCCCAGTCACAGAGTGTTAAGAGTGGCAACAGTGAGAGGAGTCAATAAAGTGGCCCAAGCACAGAGTGGTGATGGTGGCAACAGCATGAGGAGTCAACATAATGGCCCAGTCACAGAGTGGTGATGGTGGCAACAGCATGAGGAGTCAACATAGTAGCCCAGTCACAGAGTGGGGAGGTGGGGGGCAACAGCAGTGGCAGTAATAGCACAAGATGGTGGCAGTAGGAGAAGAAGGCAGCAGAGGCAGCAGGTGTGTGGCATCAGGCCGGTGGCAACATCATAATGGTGGCTGAAGCATGTGGCCAGAAGTAACGGGCCATTTTTCACAATGTCCTGTTGTCTCAGCACACTGCAGTCAGAACATTACTGCCAGAATGATCTAATTTGATGCATCCGGCTTCGTTGTGTGGAAATACTGGCTGATCCATGCCTGATTCATCTTTATAAAGGTTAATCTCTCTACATTTTGTGTTGAAGGGCGAGTTATCTTTGGGGTAACTATGCCCCTGCAGCACTAAACACCTGCTCTGATGCCACACTACTGGCTGGGCAAGAAAGCTTGTCAAGGACAAACTCGGCCAGTTTTAGCCACAATTCAAGTTTGGCTGCTCAGGAGTCAAGTGGATCTTGGATCTGGGGTCACAGGGTGCAGTCCAAGTATGCCACCACCTGCTGGTTCAGGTTCTGCTCCATGTCCTGCTGCTGCTGGCTGGTTTCTTCAGTTGGTGGGTGAAGAAACATGCTCATCAGAGACTCAAGACTCAAGTTACTGCTGACGGAGCTGGTGGGTGTTGCTCCTGTCTCCCTCCCTTCAGCAGTCATGACAGTGGAGCGTAAGAGCAGTGGGTATCACTGGTCAGACCTTCGTGAGAATGGGCAATGGCTCACATAGGCAGCGACCAACCAACTACATTGGATGTCTCAATAGTCATCCCTCTGAGCAGTTGGAAAAAAGGCCCCCCATTTTGGCCGAGTAGTGAGGGTCAAACTTCGTGGAGAGACAGTAGTTATCCCTCTGCCAAATGGTGATAATGCGGCTGTCATTATGCAACCAACTCAGCATGCATCTGGCCATTTATGCAAGGAAATTGGAGGGACTACCTGCCTTCTCCTCCACTGCATACTGTCACGGTCTGTCGGGGTCATCTGCCTGGTCTTCCTCATCACCCTCCAGCTCCTCTCCTGTCCACACATCGGCACTGCCATGAACTATACCAGACACCAACAGGCTCAAGGATTGGCCCACCATCTGCTATGCGTACGTATATGGGGCTGGTACAGCTTTTTTAGAGAAGCAGTTAGGGTTTGGAACTTTCAACCTTGACCTAGTCTAAGCCATTAGTTCTCTGAAATGAGAGTCAATCACATGGAAAGGGAGGAACTTTAGTACAAACAAGGAGCATCTTCAGCTTCTGCCCCATTGGATGAGTGTACACTTACTGTTGTTTGTTTGCAATCGCCTCGGTGATCAATTACTGGCAAAATGTGTGACAAGGAGTAAGAGGAGCATCAGGACCAGTAGACGATGGGAAGGAAAAACAGTTCTCTTTCTGTTGGAGTGGTGGTGCCCTGACTGCTGGAGAAGGGTTGCGGGCTGCTGGGAGATGCATCAGGCTGTACCACTACATTAGCACCACAGTTTTTGCACTTTCTGGTGACACGCCATGTGTTGATGCAGGACCGGGGTTCCAACATATTTGGCACCCTGACCGCGCTTCAGCTTCTGCCCACAGATCCTACATACTGCCACGCTGACACCCTCCAGCAACTTGATAAAAAACTCCCACACCGGCGAGTAAAGCATTTTATTGCCATATGCCTCTACATGATTACTGCCTGCCACTGCCTCTATGAAGTCATGCACCGCTACTTGTTTCTGGACAGATGGCTCCTGAGTAGCAGACGGTCTACCCTGGCACGTTTGGCTACAGATCTCACACTGCTGCCACCTTGCTGGCTCACGGCTACACTTGCACCATGCTGGTTCAGCTGTTTGTTCCAACCCTGCGGCTGTCTCACAAGTGAGCTGCCACCCTCATCCCCTGATGATGATGATGATGAAGCCCCCTCTTCACCTGTCTCCCATGTGCGATTGGCTACATCATCATCCACTACTGTCTGCTCGTCACTTATGCTACCCTCACCAGTCTCATGGCCGTTTCCGTGACCGCTCGCAATACCTGTCCCACGCGACTGTCATTGTTGCTACTTGCACGCCTACAGGAGGAAGTAGCGGACCTCTCCTCCAAATCTGGGTTGGCCAGTAGATGCTGACTGTCCTCAATAATGTCTTACTTGCTGAAAAGTGGAACAAAGCCGGTGACATAGATCACTTGCCTGGCAGAAGGAGCAGCAAAAGAAAGAGGCAAGTTTGGACAGGTGAGGGCACAGAGCTTGTTCCTGGGCCATGCTAACTAAGCGTGATGTCAAAGGAACCCACCTACTCCTGGCTGTCTTATGTCAGTTGAGATGCTGTTGAAGACTGAGTCAACCATTCCAGTACAACAGGATTGGTCATCAAAACACTATTTCTGGATGACATTGGCAGCTCTGGCCTGTTGCTGTTGCTTCTTTCACTGCTACTTCTGCCAGCTACAGCAAAATATTTGCCACTGCCCGTTCCTTTGGAGGGCTCTGGCATCTCTTTGCTGGACATACTGTACCGTAACTGTATATGTAAAATAAGTTATTCAATGTGAATATGGACACCCTAATAAGTATTAGACAGCTTATTCACTCTAATTTGAGAATCAAGGCCTAATGGGATTGCTTATCTATTAAATAAGGTGAACACCCCAATAACAGTTAAATTAAAAAGCTTATTCATCCTAATTTGAGAATCAAGGCCTAATAGAACTGTTTATCTATTTAATATGTTTTTTTAGATGGGCACACTCCTCACCTGGAGTAGTTTACAACCTTTCTAGAAAACTACTCCTCACCTGGAGTAGTTTTCTAGAAAGGTTGTAGATTTTTCTGTGACTATATCAGAATATTTATGTATAGATGTATGAATTGGTAGACATAATATGATAATATAAAATATGATTCAGATTTAAAATACACTGTGGCTATATAAATAGATAAGATTTTAAAAATATACTGCGGCTATATAGATAGATTAAATACTATTTATTTAGACTCAATGTAATTAATTCACATATAAATAAATAATCACAGCACTGAGAGAAAAAAAGAAGAAAAATATCAAAACATGTAGATAAAAAATGTACAAAGCAATTATTTAAAACGTTGTAAAAAATAGGTATAAAAAATAGGCAAAGAAAGTCTCATATGTGTGCACAATAAATCTTGTTACTGAATTCACCACTGGATATATTCAGATGGTATATATATATATATATATATATATATATATATATATATAAATATATATAGATCCTGATGACATTAATATACCAGGTAGTTTTTGGTTCAATTGATATATATCTATATATATATTGATGACCTCAATACTCCAGGTTTGATTGATATACAGTGCCTTGCGAAAGTATTCGGCCCCCTGGAACTTTTCAACCTTTTGCCACATTTCAGGCTTCAAACAAAAAGATATAATATTTAAAATTTTTGGTGAAGAATCAACAACAAGTGGGTCACAATTGTGAAGTGTAACGAAATGTATTGGATCATTTAAACTTTTTTTGTAATAATAAAACTGAAAAGTGGGGCTTGCAAAATTATTCGTCCCCCTTGCATTAATACTTTGTTGCGCCATCTTTTGCTGCGATTACAGCTGCAAGTCGCTTGGGGTATGTCTCTATCAGTTTTGCACATCTAGAGACTGAAATTCTTGCCCATTCTTCCTTGCAACACAGCTCGAACTCTTTGAGGTTGGATGGAGAGCGTTTGTGAACAGTGTGAACAGCAGTTTTCAGCTCTTTCCACATATTCTCAATTGGATTCAGGTCTGGACTTTGACTTGGCCATTCTAAGACCTGGATACGTTTATTTTTTGACCATTCCATTGTAGATTTTGCTTTATGTTTGGGATTATTGTCTTGTTGGAAGATAAATCTCCGTCCTAGTCTCAGGTCTTTTGCAGACTCCAACAGGTTTTCATCCAGAATGGTCCTGTATTTGGCTCCATCCATCTTCTCATCAATTTTAACCATCTTCCCTGTCGCTGCTGATGAAAAGCAGGCCCAAACCATGATGCTGCCACCACCATGTTTGACAGTGGGGATGGTGTGTTCAGGGTGATGAGCTGTGTTGCTTTTACGCCAAACATATCGTTTTGCATTGTTTCCAAAAAGTTCAATTTTGGTTTCATCTGACCAGAGCACCTTCTTCCACATGTTTGGTGTGTCTCCCAGGTGGCTTGTGGCAAACTGTAAACAAGACTTTTTATGGATATCTTTGAGAAATGGCTTTCTTCTTTCCATTCTTCCATAAAGGCCAGATTTGTGAAGTGTTGGACTGATTGTTGTCCTATGGACAGACTGTCCCAGCTCAGCTGTAGATCTCTGCAGTTCATCCAGAGTGATCATGGGCCTCTTGGCTGCATCTCCGATCAGTCTTCTCCTTGTTTGAGATGAAAGTTTAGAGGGACGGCCGGGTCTTGGTAGATTTGCAGTGGTCGTCCATTTCAATATGATCGCTTGCACAGTGCTCCTTGGGATGTTTAAAGCTTGGGAAATCTTTTGGTATCCAAATCCAGCTTTAAAATTCTCCACAACAGTATCACGGACCTGCCTGGTGTGTTCCTTGGTCTTCATGATGCAGAACCCTGAGACTATCACAGAGCAGGTGCATTTATATGGAGATTTGATTACACACAGGTGGATTCTATTTATCTTCATCAGTCATTTAGGACAACACTGGATCATTCAGAGATCCTCAATAAATTTCTGGAGTGAGTTTTCTGAACTGAAAGTAAATGGGCCGAATAATTTTGCACGCCCCACTTTTCAGTTTTATTATTAGAAAATTTTTTTAAATCATCCAATAAATTTCGTTCCACTTCACAATTGTGACCCACTTGTTGTTGATTCTTCACCAAAAATGTAAAATGTTATATCTTTTTGTTTGAAGCCTGAAATGTGGCAAAAGGTTGAAAAGTTCCAGGGGGCTGAATACTTTCGCAAGGCACTGTATATCTATACGTATATTGGTAACCTTGATGGATATATGGTTATTCCCGTGATTTCAGGTACAGTATGATGTCGATAACCTTGATAGATATATGTTATTCCAGTGATTTCAGGTATATTGTGATTTCAGGTATAATGTGCACAGTTTTTAGTTTTTGTAACACGTTACTCCTTCCTGGGACTGAATGTGGACGGTGGCAGGATCCTCTGTGACGTCCAATCCGCTTGTGTGATGAGCGATCTGCTTCAATGCTGGCAGCAAGAGGTGGTTGTGCTGCGCGCGCTTTTCTCTGCTCCTGACAGCGTCCCACGTGGGTACCCGCGGGCAAGTGCTTGTAGACCGGACTAGTAAGTATGAAGAGGTTGCGCTCCCCGAGGCTGTACTTAAGCAGTCTGATGAGGGAATAACTTCACATTTTGTTTCCTTATTTTGGGAGATGTTATTTTCACAATTTGTAAAATATAAGTCCTAGGATGTAGATTCTCTTGGTGCCGCAATATAAGTCTACTGTTGATAACAAGTACAGCCTCGGGGAGCGCAACCTCTTCATACTTACTAGTCCGGTCTACAATAACATCTCCCAAAATAAGGAAACAAAGTGTGAAGTTATTCCCTCATCAGACTGCTTAAGTACAGCCTCGGGGAGCGCAACCTCTTCATACTTACTAGTCCGGTCTACAATAACATCTCCCAAAATAAGGAAACAAAGTGTGAAGTTATTCCCTCATCAGACTGCTTAAGTACAGCCTCGGGGAGCGCAACCTCTTCATACTTACTAGTTCGGTCTACAAGCACTTGCCCGTGGGTACCCACATGGGACGCCAACGTGGGACGCTGTCGGGAGCAGAGAAAAGCGCGCGCAGCACAACCACCTCTTGCTGCCAGCATTGAAGCAGATCGCTCATCACACAAGCGGATTGGATGTCACAGAAGATCCTGCCACCGTCCACATTCGGTCCCAGGAAGGGGTAACGTGTTACAAAAACTAAAAACTGTGCACATTATACCTGAAATCACAATATACCTGAAATCACGGGAATAACCATATATCCATCAAGGTTACCAATATACATATAGATATACAGTGCTTTGCGAACGTATTCGGCCCCCTGGAACTTTTCAACCTTTTGCCACATTTCAGGCTTCAAACAAAAAGATATAATATTTTAAATTTTTGGTGAAGAATCAACAACAAGTGGGTCACAATTGTGAAGTGGAACGAAATTTATTGGATCATTTAAAAACATTTTCTAATAATAAAACTGAAAAGTGGGGCGTGCAAAATTATTCGGCCCATTTACTTTCAGTTCAGAAAACTCACTCCAGAAGTTCATTGAGGATCTCTGAATGATCCAATGTTGTCCTAAATGACTGATGAAGATAAATAGAATCCACCTGTGTGTAATCAAGTCTCCGTATAAATGCACCTGCTCTGTGATAGTCTCAGGGTTCTGTTTAAAGCACAGAGAGCATCATGAAGACCAAGGAACACACCAGGCAGGTCCGTGATATAGTTGTGGAGAAGTTTAAAGCTGGATTTGGATACCAAAAGATTTCCCAAGCTTTAAACATCCCAAGGAGCACTGTGCAAGCGATCATATTGAAATGGAAGGAGTATCAGACCACTGCAAATCTACCAAGACTCGGCCGTCCCTCTAAACTTTCATCTCAAAAAAGGAGAAGACTGATCAGAGATGCACCCAAGAGGCCCATGATCACTGTGGGTGAACTGCAGAGATCTACAGCTGAGCTGGGACAGTCTGTCCATAGGACAACAATCAGTCCAACACTTCACAAATCTGGCCTTTATGGAAGAGTGGCAAGAAGAAAGCCATTTCTCAAAGATATCCATAAAAAGTCTCGTTTTCAGTTTGCCACAAGCCACCTGGGAGACACACCAAACATGTGGAAGAAGGTGCTCTGGTCAGATGAAACCAAAATCAAACTTTTTGGAAACAATGCAAAACGATATATTTGGTGTAAAAGCAACACAGCTCTTCACCCTGAACACTACAACCCCACTGTTAAACATGGTGGTGGCAGCATCATGGTTTGGGCCTGCCTTTGGGCCTCCCAAACATAAAGCAAAATCTACAATGGAATGGTTAAAAAATAAATGTATCCAGGTCTTATAATGGCCAAGTCAAAGTCCAGACCTGAGTCCAATTGAGAATATGTGGAAAGAGCTGAAAACTGCTGTTCACAAACACTCTCCATCCAACCTCAAAGAGCTCAAGCTGTTTTGCAAGGAAGAATGGAAAAGAATTTCAGTCTCTAGATGTGCAAAACTGATAGAGACATACCCCAAGCGACTTACAGCTGTAATCACAGCAAAAGATGGTGCAACAAAGTATTAATGCAAGGGGGCCGAATAATTTTGCACGCCCCACTTTTCAGTTTTATTATTACAGAAAAAGTTTAAATGATCCCATAAATTTCGTTACACTTCACAATTGTGACCCATTTGATGTTGATTCTTCACCAAAAATTTAAAATGTTATATCTTTTTGTTTGAAGCCTAAAATGTGGTAAAAGGTTGAAAAGTTCCAGGGGGCCGAATACTTTCGCAAGGCACTGTATATCAATCAAACCTGGAGTATTGAGGTCATCTATATATATATAGATATATATCAATTTAACCAAAAACTACCTGGTATATTAATGTCATCAGGATCTATATATATTTATATAGATATACCAACTAAATATATCCAGTGGTGAATTCAGTAACAGGATTTATTGTGCACACATATGAGACTTTCTTTGCGTATTTTTTATACCTATTTTTTACAACGTTTTAAATAATTGCTTTTTACATTTTTTATCTACATGTTTTGATATTTTCTATATATTTTCTTCTTTTTTTCTCTCAGCGTTGTGATTATTTATTTATATGTGAATTAATTACATTGAGTCTAAATAAATAGTATTTAATCTATCTATATAGCCGCAGTATATTTTTTAAATCTTATCTATTTATATAGCCACAGTGTATTTTAAATCTGAATCATATTTTATATTATCATATTACGTCTACCAATTCATACATCTATACATAAATATTCTGATATAGTCACAGAAAAATCTACAACATTTCTAGAAAACTACTCCAGGTGAGGAGTGTGCCCATCTAAAATACCAGATAACACAATATTATACACTTATGGCTAAGGATAAGCCGCTGATTGGTGCACCTCCATTCCATTATACACAATCTGGTGAGCCACTTTCCCTCCTTGTATCCATTATTTCTATTTAATATGGTGGACACGCCAATAACAGCAAAAATAGCTTATGCACCCCAGTTTGAGAATCAAGGCCTAATAGATCTATCTATTAAACAAGGTGAACACCCCAATAACAGATTAAGTGAGAAAACTTATTCATTCCAATTTGAGAATCAAGGCCTAATGGAATAGCTTATTATCTATTAAACAAGGTGGAAACCCCAATAACAGTAATATTAGACAGCTTACTCACACCAAATTGAGAATCAAGGTGTAATAGAATTGCGTATCTATGAAACAAGGTGGGCACTCCAATAGTAGTTAAATTACACAACTTATTCACCCCAATTTGAGAATCAAGGCATAATATTATTGCATATCTATTTAAAAAGGTGGATTAGAAAGCTTATTCACTCCAATTTTAGTATCAAGGCATAATAGAATTGCTTATCTATTAAACAAGGTGGGCACCCCAATAATGGTTAAATTACACAGCTTATTCACCCCATTTTGAGAATCGAGGCCTAATGGAATTGCTTATCTATTAAACATGGTGGACACTATATAATTAGCTCAGTGCCCTACACAGGCATTGATGCAAAGTGGGCTGTCTCCTATAGATCCTTTCAGCTTCAGATTACAGAGCCTGCACTGTCCCTGCACTGTCCCTGGAGTCTCCCAATGCTCTCCCTATACTCTCTCTAGAGTGTGTAAAACCTCTCCCTACACTGTCCTTGCAGTCTCCCTATCCAAAATTCCACAATTAAAGTCTTCTTGAACACTGTCCCTAGTGCTTGTCATGTCTCTCCCTATGCTCAAATCACAGTGAAATGGCAGAGACCGTGCAGGATGAGGCTTTTAAAGGGGATGGACATCTGCTGGTTGCATAGCATCATGAGTCATATTACATTCCTCAGCTTCTTATTTTCACTTTGTCACACTTGTAGCCACCATTTTAGGGAAAAAATGATTTGTTACCACGAAGTGCGAGGAAATTCAGATTAATTGCGAATCGAACTTTTCCATAAACTTTGGATCAAATTCCTTTTCAGATGCTTCAATTTGCTCAATGCTAGTGGAGAATATTTGAGGAGAGTTTACATTCTTCACTCATGAAGCAGCGCATGGGGCACATTTGGATCTTCCTACATGTCAATGTCAATAAGTGTAACATAAATATTTCAGTGGCTGCAGAAGTTTCCAGAGTGGCCATCAAAGTTTCATGGCCTTAACATTTTTGAACCACTTTAGGTAAAACTCAAACATGCCATTCATGTTAGACAAACAAAGAATGTATAGTAGAAGGTCCAACTCATTGACTGACAGATGTCTCTCTTTGTACAGGTGATACAGGTAAGGCTGCCAATCACTTAATAGGACTGCCTATCAGACCCAAGTGATTTAAATCAATATGTTCCACTGAATGTCGTGCACAAAAATATTTATCAACCTGCTCATCTGATCCTGCTTTATAACAGCTTGAACTGTGAAGCTTATGAGCAAAATAGTACATACTGTGCCTCATAAAAATCATTGATTGATTGATACTAAACAGTATTGTGCCCCAGCAGCTGCAGAAGGTGCTTTGTAACACAGTTTTCCTATGCTTTGTGACAGTGCACTCCATAAATCTTCTACATTGCTTTCTTATTAAAATACGATCCACAGAGACCTTCGTAACATTGTCAGCCACAGTGCATCCATATTATATAGTCAACCACAGGGTCCGTAAATAATAATTAAAATATCACCTCCTCCCCAATTTCCTCCAGCATTGTCTTCCTCTTGTAGTTACAAAAGAACAGCCAGTTAAAGACCAGCCTTTACTTCATTAACCCTTTCTACCCTGGAGGTTTTTTTTTCTTTCCGTTTTCGTTTTGCGCTCCCTGCCTTCACACAGCCATAACTTTTTTATTTTTCTGTTCACATATTTGTATATGGGCTTGTTTTTTGTGGGACAAGTTGTACTTTGAAATGCCACCATTTAATATTGCATATGATGTAGTGGCAAGCGGGAAAAAAATTCCAAATTGGGTGAAATTGCAAAAAAACCACAAACCATTAAAACTGACCAGTTCCTTTTATTCTACAGGTCAGTACGAATCCGGCAATATCAAATATGTATAGTTTTTCTTGCGTTTTGGTAGTGATAAAATAATTATAGAGTTGGAAAAATTTTTTTTGTCATATTTTGACCCCTATAACTTTTTGGTATTTATGTGTACGGAGCTGTATAGGGGCTCATTTTTTGCGGGGTGATCTGAACTTTTTATTGATACCATTCAGGGGTGTGTATAACTCTTTGATTGCTTTTTATTTAATTTTTTTTTAGAAAAAAAAAATTGACAAAAAAATGTGAATCGGCCATTTTGACACTTTTTTTCCATTATGCTGTTTTCCGTATGGGAAAGAAATTTTTATATTTTTATAATATGGGCGTTTTCGCACATGGCGATACCCATGATGTGTATTTTTTAAATTTTTTTAATACTTTTATTTTTATTTTCGGGAAAGGGGGGTGATTTGAACGTTTACGTTTTTTTAAAAAAAATGTTTTTTAAGACTTTATTTCATTTTTTTACACTTTTTTATAGTTCCCATAGGGAACTATAACAAGCAATCATTTGATTGCTTATATCATAGACTCCAGTGCATTAGCATTGGAGTCTATGAGGATTTTAATGCTTTCCTATGGAGCCCTATTACACAGAAGGGCTCAATAGGAAAGCCTATGTAGCAGCCTCCTGTCATTCACTATGACAGGGGCTGCTGAAGGCACGCTCCGGCTCCTCCGATCGCCAGACGGGGGAGCCGGAGCAACACCGGAAGCGCGCGCTTCCGGTATTTGCTGACTTCGGGTGCCATGGTCAGGATTGACAGCGGCATCCGAGGGGTTAAATGTCCGCGTTCAGCATTACTGCCGGTCGCGGACATGAGCCGCGGGTGACTGCTGTATGACCAATCAATATGAAGATTCATAGCCCATCTAAAATGAGTCATGGAAAAAATGACTATTTGTTCCTTTCTCAACATTGTCTTAGGCTGCCAGCACACAATGAGGCTTTGTTCATATTTTCAGATAACGCCAATTGCGTAACCATGGTATCTAAAGGTACACGGACGATGTACAAGCAGATTGTCGGGAAGGAAGCATTCTTTCCCAACAATTTGCTGATCGCTAGCAGAGGAGACCACTGCATTTACCTGCACCAATCTCCTCTGGCTCCTCCAGAGTATGGGGAGGAGCAATCGCTAATCCCATCACTTTTCCCCATACTGTTTACACAGCACGATCTGCTGTCAGGAAACAAGTATTTTTGTGGTTCCCTAAATATACAATTACCAGATAAACAAGCGTTTCGCTCGTTCAACAGGTGAATGGCGATACATTTACAATGTCCAATCATTGTATTAACAGTATTCTCCTTACTTTTCTCCCTAGAAGAGAACTGTCAATCATCAGCAGATGGGCAGGCAGAGCAGGAGCTTATGAATAACTGACTCTTCTCATGTTGACTCTTTTCAAGGCCTATGTTGCAACAGTTATGATGCTGGTTCACAGCAACCACTTATTTTTAACTCATAAGTGACACACCACTGAAATCAGCATATCTGTCGCTACATTATGCTGTGCTTATGCTACATTATGAGTAAGGGCAGAATAAAGTTGATGACAGGTTCCCTTTAATAATATATGTGGTATGATTATAGTGTGGTGGTTTACAGCTTTAAGTGTTAATGTAGACCAGGGTGTTGCCTGGCATGGGTTGCAACTTTTTTAGGAGAAAGTGTTGTACTAATTCTGATTCCATCTGAGCATTCTGGGTAAGATATGCACCCCTCCAGTACTTTACCAACTACCATGTTACAACATGTAGAGTAGACACAGATCTACATGTCCAAACTACACAGGGAATCATTGTGATGTCCTAAATGACATTATTGGTTCCCTATTAATTACCTAAATGCTAAAGCAGCTGTTTTTGCATGTGTGAACATAGTGCTCAATATAAACCTTTTTTACTATACCCATTAATGGCTCCCCCAGAACCCTGGTTGAGGCACTGCTGAAAAGAGCACTCTGAAAATGTATGGCTTACCTACTAGTGCCATAAAGCCAGACACATGTTCCTACTTGGCTGATCCGTTACTCAATAACTATACAATGTGTGCTTTCTAGCGACATCCTCAATGGAAGCTCACCTGCTGGCTTTTTTTTAATGCATCTAAAGTATATGCTATGTTCTGGTGACTAATTCCTTTAGAAGTAAAAGCTGCCTAGTAAATTCCACAACTGAAGTATAAATCACTTTATGGGGAGCTTATCTGTCAAGGTTCAGGGTGTAGTGCAGCCCTGAGCTCAAACCCACACCACTGTCCCTGCCCACTTGCACGGTCCGTCCTAGGCAACGGTGCACAACTTGACGGCAGTCCCTAGCTTACATATGTGCTGGGGCTTACAGGGAGGGGAAGAACGGGAGAAAACAACAGACAAAGAGAGAACACACAAAAAGAGAATACCGCCAAGCTAAGGTCAAAATCCAGGAAGTCACGTCAATACCGAGGGATAAAGCAGGAACAGAGTCAAAACACGAGCCGAGGTTAGAAGTTAGAAATAACATAGTACAAGGAGGTAACACGAGGACGAGGTCAGGTACAAAGCCAAGGTCAGATAACAGAAGTTGTGATACTAATCCAAATGCCGGTGAAGGTAGAAAGAACAATCAGTGGCAACCTTGTGCCAGCAGGTTGCCTGTTAAATAGGCCCAAAGGTGGGTCATGTGACGTGGCCAGCGTCACATGACCCTAATAATGAACCACTACAGGTGAGCACCGGCTTATCCATACCTGCGCTCACCTGCCCTGCCTACATGTAATTAAGGGGAGGGAGGACAGTGGATGCACCGGGAAGTGCACGCTGCCGGGTCCTCCCCGTTCCCTGATCACCATGGAGACGAGGCCGCAGGCCGCGTCCTCGCTCCGAGATAGGCGCGGGAGACCGGCGGTGCAGCATGGAGAAAGCGCGCCACTGGCTCCCCGTGACATTATCTTTCTCATGCACTAGTTTACGTCATGTACAAATCATTTGTATGCCAGTTTTGCATTGTGTTAGAAGAGGACAAATCAAGAAAATGGTTAAACATAGTTTATATCAAATTGTTTTATATTATTTAGTCTGCAAAGATTTAATGGAAAAAGCTACAAAAATAATTCCCTTTTGCTGAAATAATCTGTGGGACATGAAGAATTGTCTGTGTCAGCCGCTATGGACTGTTGTGAAGATGAAGTTCCAGGGATCTGCTCCCCCTCCCATCAAAGAGCATATCACTTTGCTCTTATTGGGAAGTGGACAGATGAAAACCCTGCAGGGAAAACAAGCCAAGAACTCATAGTTCCCATGCTTCTGACAAGCAGACGTGTGAGCATGTAAGGTACACAGGACTTAGATGGTGGTGGGATCTGGCAATATTCCGAGTGATACCCTAGACATGAGTAAAATGTAATTCATAGGAAAAAGGCAAGGCATGAATGTAGATGATTACTTGCTCTGATCTTCGATATGGACATAGCTTTGCAGCATGATAGTGTGCTAGATGGCAATGAGCCACAGGGGGACGTAAAGTTTCAAGCTACACAAATGCTGTGGCTCCGAAGGCTCCCAATGAAAATGATCAGCATAGCTCAGTAGTGGGTTTAAGTAAGTTTTTTTTGGAATTTATTTTATATTCTGAAACTTCTTTTTTTGGGTAGAAATTCAATTAGTCTCAGGATGGACTACAAACCAAAACATGACATGGATACGAATGAAGTACAATGCTTACACTATAAAAAGACACTAATGCTAGAAATTTTAGAAATTCACAGTAAATTGAAAACAAACTATTGTCAGTGTATAGGATTTTCTGTCTAGTCCTGAAACTAACAGTCAAGTTGAAGTCCTGCTACCTGAGAACACAGGAATGAATTTCTTGCAGATCTTTCATTTTTGTCTGGCAGGTAGCTAACAGGTGGGGCAGGTTTACTGTTTCTTGTCTCCTATTGTACACAACGCAATGAGGGAAGGCTTCAGCTTTAGTATGTTATCTCACAGCTAGACACAGGATTATGAGAAGCAGACATAGAATAATTCTACAATATGATACATTGCTGATATTTTAAAGTATTGTCTAAACATGGGGGCAGATTTACTATGGAAAATGTGCAAGAATTTTGGAGCCATCTGCAATAAAACAACTGGTGTACATGCCTTGCACCACATTTATTAACCATTTTAGACATGTTTGAACAACTTTTCTGTCTCATCTGACAAGGGGGGATTCTTAGTGGAAAAGGATGTGGATTGCAGTAGCTGGAAAAAAGACAGTGGCTAAACTGCACTGTCCTGTGCCAAAAATCTAGTGCATTTTGTTGAATAAACTAAGCCACCAAATAGGTGGTGTAAAGTTGGACTAGACAGTCTATAGGTGCTCCAGATTTATCATCCAGCCTCAGATACTGTGACACATTATAAGTAGGGATGAGCGAATCGACTTTGGATGAAACATCCGAAGTCGATTCGCATAAAACTTCGTTCTAATACTGTACGGAGCGGGAACCCATGGATGAGGTGAGTTTTTTTTTTCAATTATTTTTAACCCCTCAATGGCCATTTTATTTAGCATTCTGTCTTAAGACTGCTATTATTTTTCGTTATAGCCATGTTATAATGGAAAATATTGTCATTGTGTACTCCTTTAGGCCATCCCTCCCTGGGGTCAGTGCAATGTAGGAGGAGCATTCTACAGTATATTGCCTCTGGGCATTCCGTGTAGCTAGGGCTCCTGTCTGATGGTAGTTTGGGGTGCCCTTAAAGTGGTTGTCTCATCTTGCCGTTACTAAGGCAAGATGAGACACAGTCCTGACCTTCTTCTGGCTGGGAAACAGCAGAGCACTCAGGCGCTTTCCTGTTTCAGTAGCTCTCATTGTTGTGCATAAGAGCTACTGAAACAGTGTAGCACAGCAAGCTTCAGTGTTTCCATGACTCAGAAACAGCATATGGTAGCTTGTTGTGCTACGCTGTTTCCATAGCTCTCATGCACTGCAGGAGAACTCTGCTGTTCTGTTTCCTGGCCAGGTGGTGGTTGGCACTGTGTCTCATCTTGGCTTAGTAACGGCAAGATGCGACAGCCCATGCCCATGGCCAGCATGTGGTGTTAGGAGAGTCAATAACCAGGTCAGATTGAACTTAACAAAAGTCTATCTTTATTGTGTACCAAATGGAAGTTGTAGTACATTCAACAATTATCTGTACACAGTGCAAATTCTCCCCAGATGTCCAAGCATGAGCTAAGCAATGACCCTAAAATTACTCTTCCTTTTGCTACAGTCTCTTGTACTGGGATCTCTGGCTAGCAACTGCAATCTGTCACAATCTCCACAATTCACATAGCAGCTTACGGTTCCAATAATATGACTGGCCAAGTCGTAACTAAAGTGTGCAGGGTGCCTTACCTCTCTATCTCTCCACTGCAGGAGGGACTGAGAATCCTGTACGCTGATAACCTTGCTGACTAAAATGTATCCCATGAATGCACTACTCTGTGGTGCATAACTTGTGCCTTAACTTGTTCACTCAGTGCAGCAGCAAAGTCTGTAATGCTCTACGCTGGTTACCTTGATTACTCTCACACTGTGGCCATGAAAATTCTCCAATTCTTCCCTCTCTCTGATGGTAGTGAAGAACACACAGAGATCTGTTAGTCTCCAGTAGTGTAATTACAAGTACTCGGTCCATTCACCTTGTATGTACCTAGATTTGTGTACATAGGAATTTGCATATGTATACCAATTTTCAATAAGGAAATAGAGAAACTGTGAATTGATAACTAATGTGGGTGGGCAAGCACATGGAATTCATAGTAGCACAGTGGCTCTGTTGTATCTCAGCACAAGCTTCAAATCCAATGAAGGACAATATATAAATGTAGTTTGCATATTGCCCTATGTTTGCATAGTTTCCCTCTTTTTTTTCTCACACGATCTAAAATGCTTGCCAATGAGATTGCTGATAAAGAATGGTGGCAGACTCAGTACAGTGCTGCTAAATATGTTGGCACTATATGAGCATTGCAATATCACAATAATAAAATACTAGTCAATTGCTGTTTATAATAGTACTTTGCTAATGTTCTGCCTCCAAGCTGATCATCATCCAACTTTGCATAAAATGTAAGAAGTTATAGGATGAGTGATTTTACTCCTACGTTTACATGGTCCCCTATTTCCCATTCCCCACAAGTTTGGCTCTCTAGACATGTGTCAGTGAGATTCTACCATAGTTGTTAGTATACCCACGTCAATTTGTAGAAAATAGTTGTACATAGTCAAATATTGAACATTATCAATTAATTTTAACTCTGCTTATTACACTGACCATGACCACAAGGACCAATACAACACTTACAGTTTTTGTATCAAATTAATATTCCTTGATGAAACTGAACAAGACAAATGTAAGACACATTCTTTGATGAGATGTTCTCAGAAACAGATATATATATTGTAATTCATAAAACAGTAAAAAAAAATACTATTTAGGTACCTGTATACTCATATTGGGGTTTGTGATGGACCAAATGTCAGCTGGCTTCCCAGCCTACTGGATGTGGACCAGTTAATATTTTGCTGTACCAGCAATACTATAAGGATTCATCTACCATCATGCTAGGCTTTAGTGACCTCAATGTACATATTGGCGTCTTTTTACAAAATCTTTGTTTACACAGCAGTTACAGAATGTCCAACAGGAAATTCTGCTCATAAAGTCATTAGTTATCATAAACAATTAGTAGAAGAAATCCTCCTGTTCCCTTTTCCAATCACTTAACTGACATAGAAGGCAACAGAAGAAGTTTCCTTATGGTTACAGTGGGACATGTCCATTCAAGGGGATTGTGCTCCAGAATAGTAGCCTCTGCTAAGCATTTCCACTGACGTCAATAGCAGTGTTAGTATCTTGAAGTCCCTTGGCATACATGAAAATGCAAAGTGTTGTGTTGGAACAGGAAGTATTATGCATGATTCTAAAGTGATAGAACAAGTGCTACAGTTTAGTATCTATAGTATCTATCTATCTATCTATCTACAGTGTATATATATATATATATATATATATATATATATATCTTGTAAGGGATCGTATCCTCTCAGGGGATCGACATCACACAATCTCTTCAAAACACTGGGATTTTCAAGTCCACACAACTTTATTTTCACACTTTTTGCTCCAGCATGAAACAAAACCATCAAAATAACACCTGCCTGGCTAGGCTCTGACTACACATAGTTCAGCTAACTCACCTAAATACAAACACTGTTCACACACAGCTTTTAAGTGCGGCTTCCTCAGCCGTTCAGTCCAGCAGCCTCCTGGCTGTGACTCCAACTGTACCTTTGGGGGGAGATGTCCAACAGTCCTCCTGACTCTGACCGTGTGACCCTCTTCTCCTAGGGTCACCGGGCCCCCCAAACTTCCAGGCTACACTGAGCCTTGTGGCCCCTCATCCCTCATGGCTGAGGCCACACAGAGCCTCCGCAGGCTCCAACCTCTCAGGCCTCCTCAGCCTTTTTTTCTCCCAGGCTTCCTCAGCCTTGTGGCACCCCAGCCCTTTCTGGCTGGGACCACATGGGCCCTCTCCAGGTCTGTTCCCTGGGGCCCTCTCTCTATCTCTAATACACAGTGCAGGTTAACTTATCCCTGCCTGATTAATCCAGCTGGCCTCACCTGGGGCCAGGGAAAACCTGGTGTGTGGACTGGAAGACTCCCACTTCCAACCTGTCTCCCAGTCCAAGAAATCCAGCCCATGCAACATTAAACAAAACCCAGCTCCAGCAACTATGCTTGCTGAAGCTATACCACTTCTGGATTTCAGTTCTCACCTGGCTAAATTGACAAACCAGGCGAGATACACACCCCACACCTCACATTACTACACATATCACCACTATATATATAATATATATATATATATATATATATATATATCCACAGTGAAGGAAATAAGTATTTGATCCCTTGCTGATTTTGTAAGTTTGCCCACTGTCAAAGACATGAAGTGTCTAGAATTTTTAGGATAGGTTAATTTTAACAGTGAGAGATACTGTAGAATATTCAAAAAAATCCAGAAAATCACATTGTATAAATTATACAGTTAGGGCCAGAAATATTTGGACAGTGACACAATTTTCGCGAGTTGGGCTCTGCATGCCACCACATTGGATTTGAAATGAAACCTCTACAACAGAATTCAAGTGCAGATTGTAACTTTTAATTTGAAGGGTTGAACAAAAATATCTGATAGAAAATGTAGGAATTGTACACATTTCTTTACAAACACTCCACATTTTAGGAGATCAAAAGTAATTGGACAAATAAACATAACCCAAACAAAATATTTTTATTTTCAATATTTTGTTGCGAATCCTTTGGAGGCAATCACTGCCTTAAGTCTGGAACCCATGGACATCACCAAACGCTGGGTTTCCTCCTTCTTAATGCTTTGCCAGGCCTTTACAGCCACAGCCTTCAGGTCTTGCTTGTTTGTGGGTCTTTCCGTCTTAAGTCTGGATTTGAGCAAGTGAAATGCATGCTCAATTGGGTTAAGATCTGGTGATTGACTTGGCCATTGCAGAATGTTCCACTTTTTTGCACTCATGAACTCCTGGGTAGCTTTGGCTGTATGCTTGGGGTCATTGTCCATCTGTACTATGAAGCGCCATCCAATCAACTTGGCAGCATTTGGCTGAATCTGGGCTGAAAGTATATCCCGGTACACTTCAGAATTCATCTGGCTACTCTTGTCTGCTGTTATGTCATCAATAAACACAAGTGACCCAGTGCCATTGAAAGCCATGCATGCCCATGCCATCACGTTGCCTCCACCATGTTTTACAGAGGATGTGGTGTGCCTTGGATCATGTGCCGTTCCCTTTCTTCTCCAAACTTTTTTCTTCCCATCATTCTGGTACAGGTTGATCTTTGTCTCATCTGTCCATAGAATACTTTTCCAGAACTGAGCTGGCTTCTTGAGGTGTTTTTCAGCAAATTTAACTCTGGCCTGTCTATTTTTGGAATTGATGAATGGTTTGCATCTAGATGTGAACCCTTTGTATTTACTTTCATGGAGTCTTCTCTTTTCTGTTGACTTAGAGACAGATACACCTACTTCACTGAGAGTGTTCTGGACTTCAGTTGATGTTCTGAACGGGTTCTTCTTCACCAAAGAAAGTATGCGGCGATCATCCACCACTGTTGTCATCCGTGGACGCCCAGGCCTTTTTTGAGTTCCCAAGCTCACCAGTCAATTCCTTTTTTCTCAGAATGTACCCGACTGTTGATTTTGCTACTCCAAGCATGTCTGCTATCTCTCTGATGGATTTTTTCTTTTTTTCAGCCTCAGGATGTTCTGCTTCACCTCAATTGAGAGTTCCTTTGACCGCATGTTGTCTGGTCACAGCAACAGCTTCCAAATGCAAAACCACACACCTGGAATCAACCCCAGACCTTTTAACTACTTCATTGATTACAGGTTTATGAGGGAGACGCCTTCAGAGTTAATTGCAGCCCTTAGAGTCCATTGTCCAATTACTTTTGGTCCCTTGAAAAAGAGGAGGCTATGCATTACAGAGCTATGATTCCTAAACCCTTTCTCCGATTTGGATGTGGAAACTCTCATATTGCAGCTGGGAGTGTGCACTTTCAGCCCATATTATATATATAATTGTATTTCTGAACATGTTTTAGTAAACAGCTAAGATAACAAAACTTGTGTCACTGTCCAAATATTTCTGGCCCTAACTGTATATATTTATTTGCATTTTACACAGAGAAATAAGTATTTGATCCCCTACAAACCATTAAGAGTTCAAGCTCCTCCAGACCAGTTAGACGCTCTTAATCAACCCGTTACCTGCATTAAAGACAGTTGTCTTAAATGTTCACCTGTATAAAAGACTCCTGTCCACAGACTCAATTAATTAGTCAGACCAAAGAGCTTTCTAAGGGCTCAAGCACACAAACATGTGATGTTAGTGTCCGTGCTGTGGACCGCAATTTGTGGTCCACAATGCACGGGCACTGACTGTGGGGCCGCCGCATTTGGATCGCGGACCCATTCACTTGAATGGAGTCCACAATCTGCATCCGCCAGTCCGCACCGCAAAAAAGTAGTGCATGCACTACTTTTTTGCGGTGTGGAGGCACGGCCAGAAACACCACGGAAGCACACCCTAGTGCTTCTGTGGTGTTCCGATCCGTGCCTCCGTTCCGCATCTCAGTGATTGCAGACCCATTGAAGTGAATGGGTTCGCGATCCGTGATGTGGGCTGCACACGACCGGTGCCCATGTATTAGGGAACCCGCCGTATGCGGGCCTCAATACGGCCACGGGCCTGCAATGGCCGTGTGCATGAGCCCTAAGGATGTCAGGAACAAGATCATAACAATAAAAAAATAGTAATAAAAAGTTTGGACCAGCGATACATATATATATTTTTTCATAAGTGCATATCCATAAAGCAGAACTATAGAAATACAAAAGTATGGTTGCACAACATGTAATAAGCAATAGAAATAAATCTGGATATATGTGGCGCTATGCCGACTAAAGGTAAAAAAGGAAGTCCTTAGTTACACATATTTGCAAATGCGTGATCATGCCCACTCACCAAACGTCACGGTAACTTCCTGTGGAGTGGGTCCCTACACTCATCTATGCCTCTGTTCAGACTAAATCCAAGTCTCCATTGTTCAGGGCGTGTGAGACCAGCTAAATAGAAATCCTATCAGGAAGTCCTGGGTGAATGGGCGTCGCCAGGTCCAAAAGAGCTTGCGAGACTCATTATATAACAATAAAAAAATAGTAATAAAAAGTTTGGACCAGCGATACATATATATATTTTTTCATAAGTGCATATCCATAAAGCAGAACTATAGAAATACAAAAATATGGTTGCACAACATTCACCCAGGACTTCCTGATAGGATTTCTATTTAGCTGGTCTCACACGCCTGTCCAACAGCTAAAACCTATCTCTCCCTTCTCCAGCCTCTGTCCCTGACTAAGTTCACGCAGCATATGCGTACGAGCAGGAAGAGCTGAGTTTTTAATATTCGAGGTCACATGGTTTTTCCAGCCAATCCATGTAGACGCCGTTTTCGCGCTGCCAGCGTGCTCCGCGGGCCTGTCATACCCCCCCTGCATGGTGATTGGTGGAAAAAGAGCGCCAGGGAAGGTGGGAGGGGTAATGAATTCTAAGTGCGCCATCGCCGTTATACTCGATTGAAATCGAGTATGCCGAATAGCGTAGTATTCGATCGAATACCGGCTCGATCGAATACTACGCTA